>CM069442.1:34718917-34764832 GCA_035610835.1 Ophiura sarsii
GTGATGATATTGTGATCATCAAATCAAACAAAAATCTTGACTGATGGACAAGTACTTTTGATTACAAGCAACAAGATAATGTCGTGATGATTATTAGATCAGTAGCTTGAGTCAAATTTTACTTGTTATCTATTAGTCAAATATCCACCTCAGAAGGGCTACATCAGATTTGAAATTTGTAGTTCTACATGGTGAGAATGGGGCATGGGCACTTTTTCGCAAAGGCGTCACAAAATGTTTAGGCATGTATATTCAAAATCAATGGAAGCGCTAAAAAGATAAAGTAAAAGGCCCAAATTTTAAAGCCAATCCATGGGACAGTCGAATTATCAAGCCATTCCTCGATGGTATTCTAATGAGGTTGGCTTTCTGCATCAGCTGAGATACGTCTTTCATGTGCCTTTTCACTAGCTTCATTGATTGGCATCTCTAGATCAGCCAGCCAACAATTGTGTTATTGTCATTCCATGGATTGGCTTTAAAATACTGGGATCTACTAACATTGTTAACATTTTGACGCAATGTTGAAATTCAAATTATTATTTTCTTGAATGAAAGCCAATTATGTGGTCTTTTTATGACTACCATTGTGATGACTTCGCGAATAAAATGGCCATTCTTCCTGACTCACCCTATCTCTATTACCTTCCATCCGACTCAAGACAGTGTCAAGTGTATGGCACAATAAACCTTCCTTCCTTGAGAGACTTGAATTCATATTCATACCCTGTCCTGCCACAACTGAGTGTAACCCTGTTCACTGAACAGTCTGTCCACTGACCATCCTGTTCACTGAACAGTCTGCCCACTGACCACCCTGTTCACTGAACAGTCTGCCCACTGACCATCCTGTTCACTGAATAATCTGTCCACTGACCATCCTGTTCACTGAACAGTCTGTCCACTAACCATCCTGTTCACTGAACAATCTGTCCACTGAACACTCTGTCCACTAACCATCCTGTTTACTGAACAGTCTGTCCACTAACCATCCTGTTCACTGAACAATCTGTCCAGTGACCATCCTGTCCACTGAACACTCTGTCCACTAACCATCCTGGTCACCGAACAGTCTGTCCAGTGACCATCCTGTTCACTAAACAATCTGTCCACTGACCATCATGTTCACTGAACAGTCCGTCCAGTGACCATCCTGTTCACTGAACACTCTGTCCACTAACCATCCTGGTCACTGAACAGTCTGTCCAGTAACCATCCTGTTCACTGAACACTCTGTCCAGTGACCATCCTGTTCACTGACCAGTTTGTCCACTGACCATCCTGATCACTGAACAGTTCGTTCACTAACCATCTTGATCACTGAACGCTCTTTCTGCTGATCATCCTGTTCACTGATTTTGATTACTGTTACCTCATGTAAAGTGACTCTTCGTTAACTACACTATCATGCCATTTTACTGATGTAACTCAAAAGCCCACTGACCAGGGATAGCACTGGATCAAAAATGTGAGAGGTCCCATGAAATTTTTCGGGACCCCGTAGGACTTCAAAAAACAAATTTAAGGGGTCCCTCAAGAAAATGAGAGGTCCCGAAGTATGGGTATTTGAAAATGGACGAAACTGATTTAGGAAAATTAGAGGCCACACTATGAGTCGATGACTTATGGTTTGGTTAGTTAGGGGTCGACGGGTATGATCGATGATGAGGACAGTTTTATTAAATTTATATTGTGAGCAAAGGATGGATATGTAATTTACAGAATTTCTTAAGGTTTCCATTTCCATACATCGTCAAATGTGAGGGGTCCCTTCAATTTTGATCGGGACCCGCAAGGCTTTCCAATTTGAAATCTGACGCGTCACTATTCGAAAGTGAGAGGTCTAGGACGCGCAGACGCGTCATAATGCGACCCTTGCCACTGACACACCACCAAACCTTCCGGTATATGCCTTCAATAATGTGCTCATACCTGTATCTTGAAATTAAACCAAAACATCCTAATCACCAAAAACTATGACATTTCCATTACTGTCAAAGTGGAAATGTCCACACTACATTTCTTTTTCGCGCTTTTCGAGATCAAACCAGCTACTGCGAAAATAAAAACACGCAAATAAATATCTTTTGCGTATAGATGGTGTGACCGGTGACGTAGTGCCCGGCAGTATGCGTGCGCACCTATAGGGAATGTGCTTTAATTCACACTTGATTGATCATTAGGCAAAAAAAGAAGAAAAAAAGTTGTGTTGCCCTCCCAAGCCTAAAATTGGGAAGGACGGCCGGCCGGATTTTTTTATTTTTTTTTAATATTTTTTTTTTAAATTTTACCAAATCAATGATTTTATACCTATTATTTCAGTCAACATGTGTGAAGATACTAAGGAAAACACTTACTGGATGTATTTTCAACCCAATGGTGAATATTTTGGTTTCTTGCCAATCTCTTTTCACAGATTGGAAGATCTTGAGAAAAAAAATCTTGAAAAAAAATCTTGAAAAAAAAAAATCCTGAAAAAAATCTTGGGGAAAAAAAAAATCTTGGGAAAAAAAGAAAAATCTTAAAAAAAAAAGGGGGAAAAAAAAATCTTTACAAAATTTAAAAAAAAAAAAATACCCGGCCCACATTCTCAGAATTTTGACCCGGCCGGATGAGGGCAACACAACTATTTTTTTTGGCCTTACTTACAATGCTTACGGTGTAATAGTGCAGTAGTCATGGTCTGCATCCCTAAGCACAGTGAGAGACCAGGTACTAAATCTGGTTGCCCGGCAGTATGCGTACGCACCATAAGGGCATGTGCTTTTAAAATTGGCGCTCAGTGATGTGTGTTTTGCTTTCGAATAGTATGTATGCAGTAGTCATGGACTAGTACCTCTAGCATGTCTTTAGACCAGGCGCTAATCAATTTGTAAACACTACTGATGTAAACAACGGTCACCTCATCTATAGATATTTCATAGATGTTTCATATGATGAAATTACAAATCGTGAATTTAAAAACACACAAAACAGTTGAAAATCTGCAAAGCGCGAACAAATTAATCACATTGAAATTACCACTTTATACTAACAGCCAGCAGGAGGCAAAATCACTGACACATTACATAAACCCGTATGTTAACGCTTTCCATGCGGCAGGCGGCTGCAGACGACATTCCAAATTTTGACAAAATGTTTCAAAAATGTCAAAATTATTGAATTTCATTACCATATTTGGAATCACCATGAGAAATGCATTGAAATAAGTACAAACATCCCTAGTATTGGTTCAGTAATCGTTGAGGTAGACCTTAAAGTTGGGAAGGGATTCTGAAAAATCTGTTTTGTATATGGTAAAACTAATAGCCGCGTGGAAAGTGTTAACACAGAAAGCATTTAAAGCCATCCCTCAAAAATAATGCGCCTGAAACGAATTGATATATGGCCATCCTTTCCTTCAATTTAACACTATTTATATCAAAAATAACCCTTTCTTCTCAAGATCATTACATCAACCTTTGTACTCTACTAAACAATCCATTTTATAGATTGATTCTTATTTCCATGAGCTTGACATTTTGATTTCCATCAGTCTACAACAGGCAAAACATCGCATACAAATAATAACGGCGCTATAACTATACACAAAGGAATTAATCAATAACTCTTAGCGAAAAAAAGAAAAGAGAATAAAGAAACTGTTCGTCTTTGTAAAAAAAAAAAATTGTACACAAGGCAGAATAAAATAACTCGGATCTAGGGACTGAGGCGATTTTACACTTTTTCTCGAAATATGATGCATACACAGCAAGATTTAGAAGGCAAAAACTGAAACAAATAGGAAATTTTAAACAAGATTTGGTTTCGCATACCTCAGCATAAACACTTAGGAAACAAACCACTTTTTTGCTTTACTCTCATCCAGTGAACAATATCTATATATCTATATCTGTCCATTTATATGATGTATAATGACCTTCAAAGTGTTGTCCTTATATAAGGTATAGCTCTTGATGAACTTCAATTGGGCAAAAGAAATAGATAAATACATTTTTAAATGACAAACAAATAAAACAAACAAAAAACACAAACGTACAGAAAAAAACAAAACAAAACAAAAACACTGTCAACAACTAAAATATGGTTTACATTAGGGGTTGTCCATAATTTTCGCCATTTTCAGTTACATACAGAGCATTGAAACAGGGGAGGGGGTTAAAATAGGTAACTTAAATGGCGATCTTGAAAGGCGGGATTTTAAAAGAATATATGGAAATTTTTCGCGCGCTACGTGCACATGTGTCTCCAAAATGCTATATTTTTTGGTATAAGCTTGTTTAGAGCCAAAATGTGCCTCAATCATAGCAAAAATTGGGAATGTCGAACATTTTCGCACGCTACGCAAACAAATTCTTTTGCCATAATAATCTTGTCGGTTCACTGTCATTTCTGCCCCCCCCCCCATATGAAATACCTAGCTACGCAACTGACAATTTTGCTTGTGTTTTTAAAACAATCCATGGCTCAAGTTCCTAGTGTTGTTGTTTATCATTTCTGTATTTAAAAGCATTTAATACATGTGCCATTTGTTTCAAAATATCTTGATAATTTTTTATAATTATTTATCAAAGAAAATGATAATTTTTACCAAAGAAAAGAATGGCAGAATCAACACCAGAGATATACAGGGTGAGTCAAAAAAAAGTTTACCCTAATTGAAAAAATCAAAACAAAAAAATTCTGACCACAAAATCCAGGCAAACAAAACTTTAAATGATTGCGCCATTTCTTTGCTACCATCTGGAAAAAAAATCACGCTATTTGATGATACCGTTAAGTAAATATGATTATTTCTGTACAGGAGCTGTTTTTTAACCAAAAACACGGTTTTTAATTTCAAGCTTAATGAGCTTAATAATGTTTACTAGGATTATGATGTAAAGCATTACACATCTTGTTTATTAAAAGAATTAAGTAGACAATAGACTTGTTCAAAATTGTCTCCTAATAGATTAAAACAATAGACAGCTTTAAGGCCTATTTATGACACAATTACCACACTTTAATCATTTCATAACAAAGGAATTGATCCTTTCGCTGTCGGTATTGTAATTTTTTATTGGTCGTATCTTATGAAATATAATGGTTAAGATCGGGAAGCGTGTTCGGACGTTAAATTGGTCACTTTTATTCAAAACAGCGTAAAAAAGGTTTCCCTCAACCAATCTAAACCAGATAAAATTCATATTAAAGCTAATTGATTCGTCATTATACCGTAGTAAATTGTTTCGAAAACAAACGAATTTCTTTTCTTCTAAAGAAATCGCTGAAGTTGAGTAAACTTTTTTTTGACTCATCCTGTAGAATAAGTTTATTTTTTCTCTATTGTGTACCGTACAGTTTCTTATGTTGTATACGGCAATTCGTCTTTAATACAATTGTTTTTAATCAAACATGAGGGTATATCAAGCCATGAAAATTTCGCTATTTATTGCGTACGTAACTCGAGGGGGAGGGGGTAAAACGCTCTGTATGTAAGTGAAAATGGCGATAATTTTGGACAACCCCTTACTGACATGGGTACTTCAGTTAGAAACAAAGGGATAGAGACAATCTATTTCTACTGAATCATTTTCAGTATTTCTTTCTTGGCTACGTGGTTGCATGGCCTTTTACGATGACACCGCCTCGAGCCATATCTCTGACTCTTATGTCATTACATGTGCACAAAGACATTAAATTATCATATTAGGATGCAGCAACTGTACTCAAGGAAGAGAAAGGATGGAAATAGTCTGTCGTATCATTCTATCGTGTCGTAACCATTCGTTGAGAAAGCCAGAGTAAGATTTAATTATTTGCATTTTGATGAATTGGCATGTTGCTGTTCATAGCAGACACAATTTTGTATAAGTTTATATTTTTTGTTTGCTGTATATTATTTTCAATGGGGGTGGGTGATTTGGTTGTAATTCTGTAATGGAAGATTCTTTAGCTAAATTAGTCAATGACAATGAAAAAAAGTATATGATGTACTAAAATGTATCTATTTATTTATTCCTATTTATTTATATGTTTATTTAGTTCTTTGTTTAGATGATGATGCTCGCACAAGCTTGAAACTCGGAGTAGCAACAACCGTTCCAAATGGTTTAACTTATAGTTCTTTGTTTATTTTAGGTTGTTTAGGTCAAATATAGTGATGGCCGATCCTGATCGGGAGATCGGAATCGGTGCCGTTCTGCATTGAATCGGCATTGAATCGGGATCGGGGAAAAAATGGAAGTCACCGATCTACCCTACCGATCTATTGGATTATACCTAACCTGTATTAAAAATCGTTGAATAAAAATACACCTTGTGTATTCACAATACATTTTCAGCTTGTTGACTGTTACTTATTCCTTGTTTTGTTCATAAAGTGATATTGTATTGTTTATCCATTATCATAATTGTATTTGGATAATGAATGCATCATCATCATCAAATTGCGATGTAAACAGCAGCAAGGTTTTTTCTAGGGATTTTCCCTAGCCATTAAAAAAGCATGTGCAACATAAATAAAAATAAGTGTTTCTCCGCATGCGCAATAGTGATTCAGGGGTAGCAATTATTGATCCCCTCGAAGGAAATAAAAAAATGACGACAACGTTTCTAGAAAGTAAATCGTTGATATAATACTTCCGGTATGTTATGTTACGCTATTGTGGTAAATTACAATTTTGGTACCACCCAATTAATCGCACATGGAATGACGCAATCACTAGACTGAGACTGTGCCGCCCTCATACGTCGCTCTATTAATAGTACAGTGCCAGGGAATGTACGGTAATCTTGAAGACTGGTGTATGTACACTTATGATGAATTAAAATGGCGACGCGCAGTGATGAATGAAAACAAACTTTCTTCGGCGAAAAAAGTCAAAATACGCCAGAAAGTAATTGGAATAATGAAAATTATGAAACTTCTTGCCAGGAATAACTTGCAGAATTTAATATGTTGTTATGCAGGGAAGACAATCGGACTAAAAGTAAGCTTATGTAATGATTCACGCTGGTTTCAAATTATAATATGGGAGATTTGAACCAGAATCTTAATCTAGTCGATCTGTAAATTACGTACCGATCTTGGGTTGGATTGGCCATCACTTGTCAAATATGATTCAATACATGAGTAAGTAAGATACCAAGGACCATGTTGCCAGGCAATACATTTGATTTGATTTGATTTGATTTTTGATTTGATTACATTTGGTTCCTGTAACCCTGGATAACCCAATAAGCCTCTTTTAGCTTGTTTCCATTGGGGTCTGTTAGATGTGTGAACAGATACAGACCGGGAAGATCCCCTACTCTGTAACCTTTTAATGTGCTCGGGTATTAATTGCTCTTCCAATGCACAGGACCACCATTTCTATGTGACTTCCAAACCACAGGATTTTTGCTGTTATTAGGAAATTGTTACAATCACTTCGCTTCATTTACCTGGCTGTTGACATGGCGCACAATGTATCAGCACTTAGATTGTAATATCCCCTAACAGCTTCCTAATCTTGCTTGGGTCGACGAGGCACATTGAGACTAATACCACCCTTACGAAAATGCAATCACCAAAAGTTGGTTGCAGCAAGGTTGTGCCAGGTTGCGCAAGGTTGTCGCAAGGTTGTGCACGGATGTCGCAAGGTTGCACAAGTTTGTCGCAAGGTTGTGGATGATTGCTGCAAGATTGCGCAACCTTCTCAGAAGAACAAAACTGGTTGCGCAAGGTTGTATTTTTCCAAATTTAACCTTGCGCAAGGTTGCAGAATTGATGTCGATTTTCATAAGGGCAAGGATACAAACATGTTGGCCATGGCGGGGCTAGAACTCACAACCTCCTGATTATGAATCCTGCGCTGTTCCACTGGACCACACATGAGTAGGTCAGATACCATGTACTACGTTGCTGGGCAATACATGAGTAGGTCAGATACCATGGACCATGCTGCCGGGCAATACATGAGTAAGTAAGATACCATGTACTACATTGCCAGGCAATACATGAGTAGGTCAGATACCATGGACCATGCTGCCGGGCAATACATGAGTAAGTCAGATACCATGTACTACATTGCCAGGCAATACATGAATAGGTCAGATACCATGGACCATGCTGCCGGGCAATACATGAGTAGGTCAGATACCATGGACCATGTTGCCAGGCAATACATGAGTAGGTCAGATACCATGTACTACATTGCCGGGCAATACATGAGTAGGTCAGATACCATGGACCATGTTGCCAGGCAATACATGAGTAGGTCAGATACCATGTACTACATTGCCGGGCAATACATTAGTAGGTCAGATACCATGGACCATTTTGCCGGGCAATACATGAGTAGGTCAGATACCATGGACCATGTTGCCAGGCAATACATGAGTAGGTCAGATACCATGTACTACATTGCCGGGCAATACATGAGTAGGTCAGATACCATGGACCATGTTGCCAGGCAATACATGAGTAGGTCAGATACCATGTACTACATTGCCGGGCAATACATGAGTAGGTCAGATACCATGGACCATGTTGCCAGGCAATACATGAGTAGGTCAGATACCATGTACTACATTGCCGGGCAATACATTAGTAGGTCAGATACCATGGACCATGTTGCCAGGCAATACATGAGTAGGTCAGATACCATGTACTACATTGCCGGGCAATACATGAGTAGGTCAGATACCATGGACCATGTTGCCAGGCAATACATGAGTAGGTCAGATACCATGTACTACATTGCCGGGCAATACATGAGTAGGTCAGATACCATGGACCATGTTGCCAGGCAATACATGAGTAGGTCAGATACCATGTACTACATTGCCGGGCAATACATTAGTAGGTCAGATACCATGGACCATTTTGCCGGGCAATACATGAGTCACAAGGGCTGGGTCTGGAATCTTATTCGTTATACCCTCTATTTCGTGAATTTTACATCCCCAAATCATTTTATTTACTGTTATGTTACCTCTAAGTAGAAAAAAATCTATTGTTACCCAACCACTTCAACAAATTTCAATATAGCTTTCAAAGAAGTCTATACCACTTGAATCGCTACTACATACTTTACTGTAAGCCTATGGTCGTGTGCAGCAATAATTTTCCGCTGTAAATAGACTCACCCATCAAATCATTTTATTAACTGTTATGTTATCTCGTATATAGAAAAAAATCTATTGTTACCCAACCACTTCAACAAATTTCAATGTGTCTTTCAAAGAAGTCGATACCACTTGCATCGCTTCTACATACTTTACTGTAAGCCTATGGTTGTGTACAGCAACAATTTTCCGCTGTAAACAAACTCACCCATCAAATAATTTTAATATATTTTCTTAAATTTCTTCATTATTATTCATAGATGAAAGTAGTTAAGACAATAGGCCGTATTCATAAAAATAAGTAATTACTAACTAGGAAATGCTATAAGTAAAAGTAACAGCTAGGTAAGTAAAAGGTCTAGTCTAAGCAATTGCTAAAAATGTTATTCATAACCATTTGCTAAATGATTACAGGTGTTACTTGCCACAGCTAGTAAGTTCTCAAGTAGTTGCTATTGTACTACAGTACCATCTACAAAAGGGGGTGGCAAAATGGTTCACTATTAGAGACATTTTGTAGTCTTGCTCATCCCTAGCTAATTTAAGTTACTCATTAGTATCTCTTATTTCGCCAATGGACGTTTGGTACCCTGGATCTGACAAATATGCCAAAGTCGTCTCCATTTGTGCCACTGGTGTCAAACGCCCACCACGAGTCTCGGTATTTGGTGCATGGTATGAAGGTGTCTGCAAGCCATTCCATATTTTGTTTGTCAAACCTAAATAAAGTTTTGTAAGGGGTAGGGTTGGACTTCATCACGATAAAGCCTGATGTCACCTTAGGTTGTGGTCTTCGAGGTAAAAACATGACAGAAGATGTGATATGTCTGTACTGGCTAAACAGCAAGCCACAAATGAGGTGCTTGTACAATCACTAGTAAATGCTAGTCAAAGGTCATTTTTATGAATACAAATTGAAGTAGGTGCTAATTTCTCTGGCATTTACTTATAAGTAAAAAGCAATTACTAATGCTTAAAATGTGCAGCTTTTACTTCAAAGTCATTGCTTATTTCTATGAATAAACATTTAAGTAAAAGGTTAGTAAAAGGGGGTTGTTACTTTAGTAAAAGCAATTACTTATTTTTATGAATACGGCCTATTGTATCTCATCAGTATAAATCCATTTCTAGCAAACTATAAAAGAGAATTTGTCGTTCTGTTCCGTTAGAGTACTAGATTTCGTGTGTTAGGCGGTTCTCGGGTTGGGGTTTCATGGGATGGGTACTATTACTCTTAAAATCCAGTTATCACAGGTGCCCTTAATATTCCAGATACCCCATGATACAGGACCCCATGTGCCCTTGAATCCAGGTAGGCCACCCCATGCACATACTAACCATGTAATTCAGCATATGTGTAGGCCTCTGGTTAGGTTTTTATAGTGGGGTCTTATTTCAGAGGGTTTTTATTTTTAGAGTCGGCGGAAGGACGGCCGTAATTTAGCAAAACAGCGTAACTCGAAATATTGACTTTTTGAGTTACATGCATTTCTGGGGATATCGAGGGCGCTCTTTTCATCTGTGAGAGTCTCAAAAGACCTCGACGCACCGTTTTAAAGATAGCGTAACGAATCTCAGCCTTATTTTGCAACTTTTAGCATTTTAATATGGTAAAACAGCGTTACTCAAGTTACGTGTTTCAAAATGTAGTATTTTCTTGGCAAAACAGCGTATCTCTAAGTTACGCGTCTTTTCCAAACAACTATTTTGCTACGAGATACGCGGGTTTGGCGAAAAAATAGTAACCAAAGAATTACACGTAACTTGAGTTACGCTGTTTTGCAAGATTAACTCTGCGTACAATTAGATGTCGGATTGCCAAACCCGCGTATCTGGACAAAATCAGCTGTATCTTTAGTAAAAATAGTTTACTTTACTTAAGTTTTTAAAAATTAAAAAAATTAAACATAATGCACGTTTCCATTTTTAAATCAATTTCCTCTGTAAATAATAGAGAAAATGCAAACACTCAAACTTTAAAGTGCTCATATCTCAAAAAAGTCATTTTTGAGTTACGCTGTTTTGCCAAATTACGGCCGAGGAGGGGTCTATCGTCATGATCATCTGTGCCCCGTCTTGAGAACTGTGCGTGCAATATCCGTAAGTTATTAAACGTAATGTATTTAAACCATGCATGTTTGCGCACACCGATATCCATGTAACATTCCCATTTATATAACAGACATCCGAATTGCTATAGTGTTAAACTAAACTAAAATACTACACACTTGCACACCCACAGTCTGGGTTTGATTCCGGGCACATATAGACTGACACCCCCACCCCATTTTCATGCTGATCATATGCATAGTTTAACTCAAGTTAATTGGAGTCCAGTAAAATATTTTATTTGGCGGTTGTATAGTCTTGTATAAATGCTTATTACTATGCGATCTTCAAGGATAACAAACTATCTATATAGAAATGTATCTATGTCCATGATGAAAATATTTTAGGCGAAGACCATATGTCATTACTCACTCATTAAGCCACAATTTTAGTCCAAATAGTAGCTAGCTGGGTTAAAGAAAATCAAAATTTCGGTAGTGGGCGGTGCGTGACACTTTCGTGACACTTGCGTGGCACTTGTTGCTACGTGGGGCGAAGATCCCTGTGCATTGCGATTGCATGGGCAGATGGGCAGAGATCTGCACTCGGAGTCATTGGACGGACGGACGGACAGACAGACTCGCCAAAATTAGTATTATGATAATATAGGCCTAATGTGATGACACTCGTCTGTTATACAAAATATACACACATTTATGAAGTATTTATTGGGCTATCCCCAATTTTGCAACAAGATGTATTTCTAGAATATGAAAGAGTAACATCTCAGCTTTATTTTGCTATGTAAATTGGCTTGGTCCTCCTCAGATACATGTGTCTAATTTTCGTCTATTTTTGACGGCCTCCAAAATAAAAGTTGAATAAATATGTTTATAACTTATTCAAATAACCACCAATATTTGAATAAGTCAAATACCATGGACCATTTTGCCGGGCAATAAATACATGAGGAAGTCAGATGCCATGGACCATTTTGCTGGGCAATATATGAATAAGTCAAAATACCATGGACCATTTTGCCGGCAATACATGAGGAAGTTGGATACCATGGACCATTTTGCTGGGCAATATATAAATAAGTCAAATACAATGGACAATTTTGCTGGGCAATAAATGAATAAGTCAAATACCATGAACCATTTTGCCGGACAATACATGAGGAAGTCAGCCTCACCTAATAACTAATAGTATCGATCGATTGGGTCACCGGAAGTTCATTTTCAGTAAAAAGATGTATGATTTGATGGCCAAATGTCAAGCTTTTCCCATGAACCAATCATATCATTTTGTTGCTAAACACTTGAATATTTATATCCATCCGAGACAGATAAAAATAGCACACAGTCTACCAACGTGGTTAAATATAGTGTTGACCTCCATAGAAAATGGTGCTGACCTACAATAAAAAAGCGATATTTTGATTGATTTACCACAATTTCAACTCAAAAGAACAAGCTTTTCCACTTATGGGATTTATAAAATGAAACATTTATATGAAAGAGGAAGCCATGTAGGCCTATATTTAAAATCCGTCCGTCCGAGACAGTAGGTTTGATTGTCACACGTTCCAGTGGAAGGCCCGAGTGTTATTTTGGCTAAAAGTGGTAGTTGATTTCCCATGTTAAATGGAGGGTCATGGACTGTGTGGAGCAGATGTCCGCTAGTTGTTCATATGCAATATATGAATAAGTCAAATACAATGGACAATTTTGCTGGGCAATAAATGAATAAGTCAAAATACCATGGACCATTTTGCCGGACAATACATGAGGAAGTCAGATATCATGGACCATTTTGCCGGGCAATATATGAATAAGTCAAATACCATGGACCATTTTGCCGGACAATACATGAGGAAATCAGATATCATGGACCATTTTGCCGTGCAATAAATGAATAAGTCAGATACCATGGACCATTTTGCCGGACAATACATGAGGAAGTCAAATACCATGGACCATTTTGCCGGGCAATACATGAGGAAGTTGGATACCATGGACCATTTTGCTGGGCAATATATAAATAAGTCAGATACTATGGACCATTTTACTGGGCAATATATGAATGTCAAATACCATGGACCATTTTGCCGGACAATACATGAGGAAGTCAGATACCATGGACCATTTTGCTGGGCAACATTTTGCTGGGCAATATATGAATAAGTCAAATACCATGGGGAAGTTGGATACCATGGACCATTTTGCTGGGCAATATATAAATAAGTCAAATACCATGGACCATTTTGACGGGTAATATATGAGTAAATCAGATACAATGTACAATTTTCTGGGCAATAAATGAATAAGTCAAATACCATGGACCATTTTGCCGGACAATACATGAGGAAGTCAGATACGATGGACCATTTTGCTGGGCAACATATATATAAGTTGAATACCATGGACCATTTTGCCGTGCAAAACATGAGGAAGTTCAAATACCATGGACCATTTTGCAGGGCAATATATACAAATAAGTCAGATACGATGGACCATTTTGCTGGGCAATAAATAAATAAGTCAAATACCATGGACCATTTCCCCAGGCAATACATGTTTATTTAGTTCTTTGATGGACCATTTTGCTGGGCAATATATTACTAGCAAGTCAGACACTATGGACCATTTTGCCAGGCAATATATGAATAAGTCAAATACCATGGACCATTTTGCCGGGCAATATATGAAATGGGCCAATCAATTGGTTCACTGCAACTCAGAAAACATGCATAATACAATAAACCCAAGTGGGCAGGGGTTAAAAATGCCAATGAAAGTGACATAAGAATAAGATAAAAGCCCAAACAAATAAAAGAGAATAACATCAAAATATAAATATGAGAACAAATAAATATCTGGAGGTCATGGAAATCATGAGAAAATACTTAAACAACAAACTTGGGAACTAATTCTACCAGGAGCTGCCTATCGTATAAATTTACTCTCAAAAATGTAATCCGTATGGCTGACTGATATTCCTAGCAATGTAGTATTTTGTAATGATGAGGAAGGTATCGGGTTAAAGCAGGATCAGATATTTCCCTTAAATAAACACATGATTCCAGTAATTCTGATTTATAATTTTCCAAGCGCAAGTAAACAAATGATAACTATACCCTTTTCACAATTTCAGGTGTTTTCATTTTTAACATAACGTCGCTGTTCTGACATACCGGCACATCACAACAGAAATAAGTAAAGTGATGTGCCGGTATGTCAGAACAGCGACGATAATATGTCTAATTTTGACCGGCCTGAACCCCTCCACCCTCCTATAGTTTGATCAGCTCAAAATTGGCGATAGCCTCCTTACAGCAGCAAAATAATTCAGAAGGATGTGGGCGTGCATGGAGGCAATAACACTCCGTCTGTCATGCGTAAATCGTGCAAGCGGCCAAAAATAGTGTACGTACGGTCAAAATCACACATGTATATGCGGCCAAAAATATGGTATCATGTATATGGTCAGAATCACACATGTACCCTTGAATTACTTTTGTGTGTGGAGAGATAACGCCCACATATTTCTTGCCAATTTGAAACTGAATAAACTATAGGTACCTTAGGAGCATACTGATGTTTACTCCCCCCCCCCCCCACCCTCATGTAAGGTGCCAACTGAACTTATGTAAGGAGTGCCAATGCTTAATCCCTTTTCCTATCTGTGATGTCTCACACAGGTGCACCAATCATTGTATCAGTAAGATGGTTACTTTCGTGTGTGGAGAAATAAAACCACACATTTCTTGCCAATTTGCATACATGTCTTACCTCCCCCCCCCTCATGTAAGGTGCCAACCTAACTATGTAAGGGGTGCCAATGCTTAATCCCTTTTCCTATCTGTGATGTCTCGCACAGGTGCAGTAATACACCAATCGTTGTATCGGTAAGATGGGTGCTGATGGTTTACGAGATAGAGGTGGTTTGTAGGGATTTAGTTTTAAAAATGTTGAACTTCAAATCTAAGTTCACATCTGATCTTAAGGACATTGCCTTATTTAAAGCGGCTATAATTATCTCTACCGGGAACCTGGGGAGGGGGGTACTACAATTATTTATAGGTCAATAAATGTGTTGTGTTGAGAGAAATTAGACAAATCAATGCATGTGCGCTGATGTTGATGTGTGTATTGTGAGCATACATGACACTATACAAATCAAAATTCACAATTTGAGCATAATTTTGATCAATGTAACAACGAATAAAAACATGTTAACCCGCAGTGAAAATTGTCGAACCTGCGATGCCTGAACAAAGAATCAAAACATAGCATATGGTGCGCGCATTGAACGGCGCACAAGCGGAGTGCATTGGTTGGTTGATTGGTTCGGCACTACTAAGAGTGTATCAATGCTTGACACTGTGCCGCTCGAGGTTTGAAATCATGACCTACCTTTTCGTGGCGTTTTTACCACAAACAATGGCTTGATTTGACTGGGTTTTCTTCACATTTTTGTGTGATTTGGGACCCATCCCTTACGAAAATGCAATCACCAAAATGTGGTTAAAGCAAGGTGCGAAAGGTTGCGCAAGCTTGGTGCAAGGTTGTGGATGATTGCTGCAAGGTTGCGCAAATCTTGTAGAATAACCAAACTGGTTGCGCAAGCTCCTGCAACCTTCTCGGAAGAACCAAACTGGTTGTGGATTGCTGCAAGGTTGCGCAACCTTCTCAGAAGTACCAAACTGGTTGCGCAAGCTCCCTGCAACCGCTTCAGAAACACCAAATTGGTTGAGCAAGGTTTCTTCTTATGTTCAAAGGTCAGGTCAAAAGGTCAAACATGTAAAATAAACATTACTGTCATTGTAATCTTTACTAACATTGTAGGTGACTTTGATGGTTAATTGTACCTATACTTTTTAATCAATTGCAGATAAAAATAATGAAAATGAGTAAGTTTAAAACAGTAAGCTTATTTGGTATTTGGTTCCAAATTTTGAGGCACGTTTTTGGTGGAAAGTTGTGCCAACCATCATAACCTTGCCCAAGCTTGCAGGACTGTTGCAAACAGGTTTATGCTTTAGATGTGTCTGCAAGCTTGTGGTTATACCGTAAACATACATTGCAAGGTTACGCAAGCTCATGTGCTCCTTGTGCTTGCGCAACCTTGCGGTGCTAGCTGGTTGCGAACAGGTTGCCCAAGCTATAAGTAGGTAGAGCGTGTATTCCAACCATATATCGAGATCTCGAAATTACGTCATTTAAAGTAGGCATTGATATGACATCACTGTTTATGATTGATTGATTGATTGATTGATTGATTGTTTGGTTGATTGATTAATTTATTTGATTTATTGATTGATTGATTGATCGATTGGTCGATTGATTTAGTTAATTGATTGATTGATTAATCGATTAGTTGATTGCTTGATTAATCGATTGATTGGTTGATTGATTGATTATTTGATTGATTGATTGATTGATTGATTAAATGATTGATTGAATGATTGATTGATTGATTGTCAATTTAAAGAGCGTCTTGAAACTGTAAGTGTAAGAACATGTTTTTAAATGAAGTCAATCAATCAAGCAATCAATCAATCAATCAAGCAATCAATCAAGCAATAAATCAATAAATAAATCAATCACAAACAGTGACGTCATATCAATGCCTACTTTAAATGACGTAATTTCGAGATCTCGATATATGGTTGGAATACACGCTCTACCCTATAAGTATAGGTGTTCCTGCAAGCTTAAGGTTACACCGCAAACTGACATTGCAAGGTTGCGCAAGGTTTTGCTGCAACCTTGTATTTTTCCAAATTTAACCTTGCGCAAGCTTGCAGAATTGATTGCGATAAAGGTTGCAATTTTCATAAGGGTTAGACCAGCACACAGTATCCTGTTCAGGTCTTCCCACAATACATTGTGCGAATGCCGGCCGACTAAAACTTATTTCACATGATGCATTTGTTGAGCTCTAAGTTTTAGAAATAAGTAAAAGGAACACTGATAACTAATTTATTCATTGATGTAAATTAGAATCTAAGAGCTCCAACGATGAACACGCTATGAAGCCATGATTGTGTGCATGTCTGTGAGCGTGTTTCTGCTGGGCAAGTTACCGGTAATAAACGGTAAGTTTGCCCAGTAGAAACAGGCAGAACCGGGCAATAATCTGTATTTTTGGTAATCCCGAAAACCTTCACAAAGCAGGTTTGGAACCAGCAATAATCGGCAATAAACCCAGCAGAAACAGAAAGGTGAACCGTGTCACGCTGGGTTATACATATTATTGTGAAGCAATCTTTTTCAGGTGCGGTTGCATTGTTTGGTTTTACATAAGGTCAAATGTTGTGGCCCATCGACTAGGATCGATAAACTTACCGGTAACTTTTCGCGAGCAGAAACAGGGGGGATTAAAAACTGACCGATTGAAACTTAGCGTTTATTACCACTAACTTTTTGCAGTGTCCCAGCAGAAACACGCTCTATGGGAACCGAGACAAATTGGAGACCAGAATAAGGGCATTTTGCAAAAACGCAATGCATTGTGGTGTTGTCTTTAAAATGTACCCTGACAAACCCTGACGATCATTGTTACTTGATTTGAAATTTGTCTGATCACTGTCAAATGTGATATGACCTTGATGGAATCAGCGCCTTACAAATATTAATTGTTACGTTATGTTATGTTACATGCCGGTATCCCCTCCCCCAAGTTTCAACAATTACAAGACTTTTAATCTGCCCACTCTACACCCACTATAAGCTTTTGCACTCCAAGGATTAGATAAGCACATGCATTGCCGCCACCATATCTCAGTTGGTGGAACGCACTTAGCACAACGATTCCCCCATTACAATATCCATACAACATGGATCATCTTCATGGTTTCGAATTACAAATGTTTGTCGTCAATATGGAAATAAAGATTGATTTATTGGGAGCTTCTATGATCCGACAAAGGTTGCGTTCTGACGCGGAGACGCTTAACCAATTTGCACGCTTCCTCCCACTTGCTGAAAAAGGGACAACATGTTTTGTTTTTATAAGGGGGTTGTTTTGAAATTTTGTTTAAAAACCACTTTGGAGTTGAGTCAAGTGCAAGCAGAGAAATATGTTTTTAAAACAAAATAAAGCACAAAACTATGGCATGACTTAATCGCAGGATGAGGGACCTGACATTGAAAGTGGTACATTTCGTTTGTGCTTGGCGCTTAGGTCAAGTAAAACAAAGCAACAGTTGATTGTCCCCACCCGCTTCCTTTTTTCGTGTCGCATTGATTTTTTTTATGATTTTTTATTTTTCATTTTTTATTTTTATAGTAAAACTTTTCGAAAAATTGCGTGCAAAACTATTCAATGTTTAAGTTGCTTTATCAAACTGTATCTGTACATTAAATAAATGCATATACAATGTAAAGAGGCTCAGACTGTAAAATCTTTGGAAGAAAAAATAAATAAATAAAAAGCCCCTCCCTCATCCTTTTTTATTTATTTTTTAGTTGGCCTTACATATCGAATATATTGTGCATCTGCTCAATGCCCACCTATTCGTCTCATTCAGCACAGGATTACCTGGCTGATTTTTCCATCCATCTTCGCTTGAATCCCTAAAATGTATCGCTTTCTCTTTCAAATAAACCTAAATTTAACATATATTTTAATACAGACACAGGGGTGCACTTTTGAGATTAAAAATCTCTTTTTTCGCAGGGTTACAGTGCAAAATTAAACGGTAACATAAATTGCTGGGTTTTTTTCATATTTAAAATATTTGGACGGTAAAAGAAACTACTGGGAATACACTTTTTTGATAAAAAATTCAAGCTGATTGGTTGAGAGGAAAGGGTCAATTGTGTTCTCTCTTTTCCAGCCAAAGTGAGCGAGGTCAAACATTGATTGATCGATACCAACATCAATAGCAACCAAGCCTGTGCCAGGCCTTTTTTTCCGGGGTCCGGGGGAGGGGGAGGGGGGGGGGGGGGGTAAAGTGTCAAAAGTGGACCTTTTTTAAATATGTGTTCCTTTTTACCAAGGGGGGTTGAATTTGGCAAAAGTGGACCTTCTTACCATATGTTGACCTTTTTTCAACAAAACAAGTGTGATGAAATATTTTATGCTCATTTCAGGCAAAAAGTTTTCAATATGACCTAAATACGTAGTTTTTATTGTCCAACAGGTCTTCAACCCTACATGTAGACCTTGAGATTTCACATCCCATAACCCAAGAAACTAGGCCACAAAATAACGATGTTCTAGTTGATAATTCGAGAAAAATCATCAAATCATCAACATCCAAGTTAAGATAACCACCTAGCTATCAGGAAGACACAAGGATTTAGCAGTGAAGCAGCTGGTGCTTCTACTCACAGCCAAACTGTGTGGATGGACTATGACGGCCCACTGACAAATTAGTTGTAATAGCAGTGTTACATACAGGAAGAGCAGTGTTTCTCTACTATGACAACCCTGGGGTGGGAAGGGGGGACCACTCATATTTTAAAGTGGTACTATAGTTTGATCAGTTCCAAATTAGTTCAGATCATCAAGCCTTGTCAGCATTAAAGGGGCATTGAGAGATATGTATGGGAGTGCGCCCTCAATTATCCTGGAAATAAGTTTTTTGCATCAAAGTAATACTTAGGCATATACTAACTACCATCTGAAACAAACAGTTTACCAACATTCGCTGTTGATCATATAAAATTTCATGATTTTCTTAGTTTTTATATGATCATAGGTGCTGAATTTGGAAGTTATGCATCGGACTTTCGCGGCAAATTTCAACCCGGAAGTGCCGTTATTTGCTTATTTGGCATGAAGGCGATGTCTGAATTGTATGACATTTTTGATTTGGGCTATGTTGATGATTATCTTTACGTTATTTGCTCATTTAGTATATCGATACATCTCTCAATGCCCCTTTAAGGTAGATTCATAAAATGTGGCTGCAGTACCATTTCAGGAAAGGTTATAATCTTCAAATTGAGGGTCAGGCAGTGAAATGAAATCTTAATCTGACACCTACGTCGAGCTTCCTTACAGAAGGGAGTAGGCGCGCTTGAATGCAACAAGCGCATTGTGCATCGAATGCGTGACGCGTGCACTCATCCAAAATCGTGTGTGTATGGCCAAAATTGCTCACGCGCTAACGCTTGGTTTACTTTTTGCACATGGAGAGATAAAAACCACTTATTTCTCGCCAATTTGGATCTGATTGAACTATAGGTATTTGTCACTCACAAAATCACAATTCAGCAATCAATTCAATAAAAAAATGCCCTTTTCTTCCTGCCCGCTGCATTAGGTGTAGAGTATAAGCAACCATTTATTTCAGGGTTTACGTGCTGATACAGCGGGTACATACATGAAAATAAAAGTATTAAAGGTAGGTGTTTCGATTTCTGGCCCGATTTTAAACTTGATGTTTTCAAATATTCTACATGAAGCGTCATCTTTAAAATAGTCATATTCCAAAGTTTGAGGCGGATAACTCCCATGGTTCTTATTTAAGAAGCACTAAGTGACATAAAATTTGCCGATTGAGTAGTACACAAACTAGCCTGGTTAACAACCTTTGGCAGTAATTCACTACATTTTGGCCTATAACATTTGGGCCTAAGATTTGACAGAAATAATGAGAAAAATATGAGTTTTCTTTTTATATCAAAATATCTTGATGTGAATTTTTTTTTTAAAGGTATATTATGTGATCTTTCCAGGGAACGCCCTCAACATCGAAAAAAAAATTGAAAGCAGATTTTCTTGCAGATTTACATTTCTGATCATAAATCGTACATACATTCCAAGTTACAGGGCGATACGATTCTTACTTACTTCAAAATCATGGTGAAAATAAACTGTCGGATATCCGACAACTTATTTTATTCTAGTCTAAATTCACTCTAAAACCATGATTTTGAGGTAATTAGGAACCGTAGCGCTCTGTAATGTATGTACGATTTATGATCAGAAATGTAAATCTGCAAGAAAATCTACTTTAAAAAAAAAATCATGAATAGAGGGCGCTCTCTGGAAAAGATCACATAATATGCCTTTAAGTGATCAGAACATGCACCTTTAATTTCAAGAACAAGACTGCATACATTGTGGCTGTTTATATCAATGTTGACATTGGCATTCTTCCCATTTTTGGTTGAAATATATCTCTGTAGACAGAAGTGATTTTCAAAAAATAATTTCTTATCGACCGATAAGATCAGACACTAGAGAGGCATGTAATCCTTTCATTACATGAGCTGTCACTACAATATCACCTTAAATCGCTGCCTAACTTGAATTAGGGGAAACAGTTGCTATAAGAGTTACTATGTAATAATTATGTTGCATTACTTGTCTCTAAATGTCGGAAACTGTTTTCATGAATAAATAAAATATGAACATCCCATTTTTTGTCACTATATTAAAGGATAAAAACAATTATTTTTATTTGATGCTTTTGTTTTGCCATGTAGAGTTACAATTTGATTTATATTCATAATACATGTTGAGGTTTTATATTTTACGTAGCGTAATCCATATAGGAGAATTATATTGTGGTCTGTCATTTCTTGACACAACAAAGAAGGTTTGCTTATTTTACCAGTTTTGATTGGAGCCACCTATGATATTGGAAATGTCATTCGGATGTCAATGCCAACAGAGGGCAGCAGTCACTGTTGTTCGTCATGCAGATGATGCCGGATATTGGCTCGTTCACAAATATTCAAGGTTAGATTATGTGTACACTCTAATTGTAAAAGAGTGAAAAACCACTCAAAAAGAGTGAAATTTCACTCTTACAAAGAGCCAACTGAGTGACCAATCGTTTTGAGTGAAGTTCACTATTCCAAAAGATTGAATTTGCTAGCTCTTTTGGGAGATGAACTTCACTCTAAACGAGTAGTCATTCCATCTCCAAAAAATCACTCCTTTTGAGCTGTCTGTCTTTCACTCACACATATGTACTTCTGTTCATCTATTTCTTCAACAGATCCTCTTTGTGTTTTAGCACTCCATACACGCGGACACGATATTGTCCGCCATATTTGTGCGATTTCCAGGGTTCACTCCAAAAGAGCAATAACGGGTCATTAGCCACTCGGCACGCGAGCCCTAGTAATCACTCCATAAAAGAGCGGTGTTTTCGTGCCACTCTATATAGCGAGGAGACATCACTCAGATGTGAGAGTGAATAGTTGGAACATTTTTTCGCTCTTTCAGAGCTAAAACCCACTGATTAGACTTAAATCATATTCACTCGAAATTAAAGGTATATTATGTGATCTTTCCAGGGAACGCCCTCAACATCGAAAAAAAAATTGAAAGAAGATTTTCTTGCAGATTTACAATATCTGATCATAAAGCGTACATACATTCCAAGTTACAGGGCGATACGATTCTTAATTACTACAAAATCATGATTTTAGAGTGAAAATAAACTGCCGGACACGTAGAACAGTACTCTTTATAAATACTAGGGACACATCGGCAGTCACAGCGAGGCCACAAGACATGCGCAATTGGACCAAATTGGCGACGGATCATATTACTACTATACTAGCGTGTGTAAAAATGACTTGAGAATAAAATAAAATGTGATATTCAAACTGCTAGTTTCTGAAAGTTTAAAAAGGTTTCTTGCTGATTCAATGATTAACTTATTCAACACAGTCTAGATTTACTATCGCTAAATTCCCAGTTCTAAACTAAATTTCTAAATGTCATTTTTTAACCACATTCCATCTTGCATATTATCAAAGAATTCTCTACGCAATTCTGCAGTATTTATCGAAAAGCGGGGGGAAAAACGTACCCTAAAAGTAGCATAACTTTCGAAAAACTGCATCGATTTTCACGGAACTTTTTCCCACTACTCCGCCATTTTGTCTGTTTTCGTTTGATCTAAAAATGATCAAGATCTGATGACGTCATCATCGGAGAACATCGACAGACGTTCGGCCTCTCAATTCATTCATAAATCCAAGTCTGTGAAAAGTTCGGCCGGCCTCACAAAACACTGACGTCATAATGAGCTGCGCAGTGCTCCAAAACAGCCCAGCGGTCACGCTGGCTGGCTGCTGGTGTACTCATTAGCATAATTTATCCAGATTCTATCCCTTGTGCACTGTTCTACGTGCCGGATAGCACCGACAGTTTATATTTTCACTCTAAATTCACTCTAAAACCATGCTTTTGAGGTAATTAGGAATCATATCGCTCTGTAACTTGGAATGTATGTATGATTTATGATCAGAAATGTAAATCTGCAATTAAATCTACTTTCTAAAAAAAATAATGAATAGAGGGCGCTCTCTGGAAAAGATCACATAATATGCCTTTTTATCATTTAGAGTGTAAGAGGTTACGTTATCAACAAAGTGCGACTGCCGGTTAATGACAGCTTAGATTCAAAAAATGATACTTACACTGGAGTTGATTTTCCAACTCCAGCGGTTGAATGAAATAATTTAATTCCCAATTTGTGATGAACTTTCTGGAATCATATAATCAAAATTCATTTTACATTGAAACCAACAGGGATTTAAAATGTATGGCTATTCGTGACCACCATCATCTGTTTTCATACATCATGGAGAAACAAACCACATGAGCATGGGCCCTGGTATGGCAACAGTACAAGACTGCCCAACAAGGGTCCTATTCTGAAGCGTCAGAGCGTCATAGACCTCTCACTTTCTTGTTTGACTAACGGGTCTCAATCAAAAATGGAGGGATCCCCTTAAATTTGACGATGTATGGACATGGAAACCTGAAAGGAAATCCGTGCCATGGAACTTTAGCTCTCAGATATGTAGCCTTATTATTATACATACCACTTCTGTAGGTTAAAGTTTTTAAAAGTACCGCGTAAAGACAAAATCAGCTTTAGAAAGAAAAAACAGTCACATGGACGTCGCCATATTGATCAAAGCTATGACTACACAGTTACGAGATGTCCGTATCTCTGTTTCATGTATTGATATTTTCGATTTATTCATTGAACTCCTGCGTGATACCGTCCAGACCCCTGTTGCTGATGAGGCGGTTTTAGTGACGATGTGATGTCATCGTCACTAAAATCCCAACAGCACTTTCGACACAGACAACCGGGCGCGAATTTCAAATAATTACAGGTTGAACATTATATAGTTCTGTGTTCAATAAAAATGGTCAATACACATTAGATAATTATTTTCCTACCATATAACACATGGTTTAATGACTGCCCCCTGCACCCCCCCTCCCCCCCCCCCTTTAGCTTCGCCACTGACGCGCAACGCACAATATCGTGCAATTCTAGTGCCATTTGTGAGCCAAATTCGGTAGGTTTTTTGCTGTTATTGGAACCAATTGTTAACCAATTTCACTGGAATAAACTTTAACACACTTCCTGTTATTGCCTCTATCGGTCTTGCAAATTAGGCGCCACTTTGATCACAACTAACGTGGAAATAAGGATCAAACAGACAGACAAACACAGTTTCCAGATTAATAGTAAGGTTTACACATTCTGCTGCAAAAAACAATGTTTCATTCATCGAAATTTACGTAAATATTGTGAACATGGACATTTTCGTGCTACATTAATCGCGCTCCAAGCAGCTACCGCAAAAATAAACACACATGAATATATTTATTTTGTGTATTTAGTCTATGTAAGGCCAAGTAACAAAACTTATGTGTTTCACGTCCCCGCCCGCACTGATTTTTGATGCCGCTTTAATATTTTTGTTTTGTTATTTTCAAATATTTCAAAAATCATACCTGTCTTTGTTTTGTGTGAGTGTGTCCATCATTTTCAACTATATTTCAATGAAAAAGACGCGAGAAACACTCGTTGGCATAGATAGTGATACGAATATCGAAACAATTCTTGCGAAATTTGGCTTCTGAAAAAACAAAAAATCCAAAAATTCAAATATTCCAAAAATCATACCTGTCTTTGTTTTGTGTGAGTGTGTCCATCATTTTCAACTATATTTCAATGAAAAAGACGCGAGAAACACTCGTTGGCATAGATAGTGATACGAATATCGAAACAATTCTTGCGAAATTTGGCTTCTGAAAAAACAAAAAATCCAAAAATAACAAATAGTAAGGGCCACTGATTTTTAAAAAAGTCCGGACGTTAAATACGTTATTTTTGTTTCTTGGCCTAATGAGCTTTTCAAAAAAACCCAAGCAAAATGGCTGAAAATCAGCAAAGCGCTAAAATAATTACTTTTGGGGCAACTGCTGAATCTAACATACATTATTGCACAGTCCGCGTACATCCTGCATGGTCCCCCCTCATGTCCCGGGTCCACCGGGGCAGGGGTTCCAATTGATAAGTGCATAATAAACCTTTTCACACTGGTCCGACAATCGATCTTTAGACAATCGATCGTCCTTTTGTAGAGCGTCAAATGAAGGGCCACTTCTCTGTGTGAATCCAATGGCTGTTGATCGATCGAAGTTCTTGCATGTTTTGAAACGGCTGAATTAGTCTCTATTAGCGACGATCGATCTTTGGACGATCGATCGTCGGACCAGTCTGAAAAGGTTTATTGGAAACGATGCTAGACTTGTTAATCAAGTCCATGACGGAATAAAGTGTAACACTTTTTAAAATAGACTAACACTATTGTAACTAGTTGGGATGTATGTTGCATTATGCAGTTGCGCTAAAGCGGCCCATGCAAAAAAAATACTGGCTTAGCCGTCTCTGTAATTTTAAAGTGACTGCGTCAAAGACGCGACGATACCATTTATAGAAAACGTCACCTGTTTTTATTTACGTATGGGTATGAGTTTCCATATCCCTGATATTGCGCTATGAAGGCCTCGTTCAACATGCATGTATTCCTAGGAAAATCACATTAAAAAACTTACGATTTCAAACTTTCTCCGGGCCCAACTTCTAACCACCGTAAAAAGTTCTACCTGACATGACGCGTGACGTGACGTACATGTAATTTGCTCTGGTATTATTACGTAAGTCATTCCTCCACGGTCGACCTGCTGATGATACAGTCAGGGATACTATTAACTTTTCACATGGTTCAGCTTGTCTCGGAACATTTAAAAATCACTGATATAAAAAGGTTTTGACTACTGTAACAGGTGTCAGTGTTGCTAGAAGATATTCGCTAGAGAATTTAAAATCAATTGAAATGACTGAATTGTTTTTAAAGTACTTGGCAATGTCACTGTAAATAGGCTGTAATAGTAGATAATTGTAATTGAAAAATAAAATTTCAATCGAAAAGGCACTTAATAGTCTGATTGGTCAAATATTTCACTTATCAATCAGTGAAACTAGAGGGCGGTATTATACATTCGTAAACGATCAATTCGGACAAATGCCTAACTTTACTTTAAAGGCTTCTCATCTCAAAATTTCGACATAATATAGTTCGTCATTTTAGTAAAAACATTTCGAAAGTGGTCATCTGTTCATTACTGCTATGCCCTGTCTCCTTATCAAGATGGATTCGTGCATCCAACTTCCCTTTCTGTATTCCACTCTGTTTTAATAAGACTAACTAGTCTTTACGTTACAGGGTTTTGACTGGCGCTGTGACAACAAATGAATTACTTTGCGTAAAAGGCCTTGACTGACGTTGCGACAACAAATGACTGACGTTAGACACAAATGTCCAACTTTACATTAACGGCTCTTGACTGGCACTGTTACAACAAATGAAGAACTTTACTTTGACTGGCGCCGTGCTAGACGGTTACAACGAAGGAATGGCAATACATGAACAGTTTTGACTGGTGCTGTGACAAAAATGACTAACTTTACATTGATGGCATACACTGTTACAACAAATTCCTAACTTAACAACAAATTACTAACTTTGCATTAACCCTTACAGCCCCGGATCCCATGAAATCCCATTTCCCAGCCTGTCGGTTCCACCTGGCGCTGAGGTTTTTCACCGAAATAATGGCCCCGGGCTATATAGCTGGGCGAATACACTCGCCCAGCACAGCTTCCCCCGTGGCGCAGTTGGTAGAGCGTTCGCCCGCCAACCGAGAGGTCGTGGGTTCAAACCCCGGGGCGTGGCACCTCTTGTTGTGTGTGCTTTTTTCGCTTGAAAAAAAATTTGTTGGAAAATCCACCGGGTGGGTTAGGGTTAAGGCTTCGACTGGCACTGTTGCAACAAATGCCTAACTTTACATTAAGGGCTTTGACTGGCGCTGTTACAACAAGAAGTAACTAACTTTACATCAAAGGCTTTGACTGGCACTGTTACAAGAAATGGCTACATGAACATTTTAGACTAGTTCAGTGACAAAAAGGACTAACTTTATATTAAAGGATTTGACTGGCACTGTGACAAAAATGACTAATTTTACATTGAATACTTTGAACGGCACTGTTATAACGAATGACTGACATTACCAGATTACATGAAATGTTTTGACTGGCGCTGTGACAAAAATGCCTAAGTTTGCATTGAAGACTTTTGACTGGTACTGCTACAACAAATGATTAACTTTACTTTAAAGGCTTTGACTGGCGCTGTGACAACAAATGCCTAACTTTATATTAAAGGCTTTTGAATGGCACTTTTACAACAAGTGACTAACTTTGCATTAAAGGCTTTGACTGGCGCTTGGACAACAAATAACTGACATTACATGAAAAGTGTTGACTGGCGCTGTAATAATGTCGTACTTTACATTGAAGGCTTTTGACGGGTAGGCCTATTGCGGTGGCAACCAATACTAACTTTACATTGAAGACTTTTGGCTCGCACAGTTACCACAAATACCATTTTTACATTAATTAAAGGCTTTGACTGGCACTGTTACAACAAATGCCAACTTTACATTAACCTTAACCCTAACACTCTTGAGTACTACGAATTACTACAATGCGGTGTGCTTGTGTCACCCGGCTCGGCAGTTTTTCGATGAAATAATGGCCCCCATGATATATACATGGCGAAGTATACTGAGCCATGTATGGTTGACCCCCGTGGCCTAGCGGTGGATCATCTGCCTCTGAACCCAGAGGTCCGGGGTTCGAGCGCCGGGCATGGGGGCCTTTTCCCCCTCGTTCTTTGGCCGCGAAAGGGTTATGGAGCGATTTTTTACTATTTTTCATTTTTCATTTTTTTTCTTCTAATTTTGGTCTCATTAAAGGCTTTGACTGTTACAAGAAATGGCTACATGAACATTTTAGACTGGTTCTGTGACAAAAAGGACTACATTTACACTAAAGGCTTCGACTGGCGATGTGACCACAAGAGTAACTAACTTTACATCAAAGGCTTTGACTGGTACTGTTACAAGTAATGGCTACATGAACATTTTTGACTGGTTCTGTGCCAAAAAGGACTAACTTTACATTAAAGGATTTGGACGGCACTGTTATAACAAATGACTGGCATTACATGAAATGTTTTGACTGGCGCTGTGACAAAATGCCTAACTTTACATTGAAGGCTTTTGACTGGTACTGCTACAACAAATGATTAACTTTACATTAAAGGCTTTGACTGGCGCTGTGACAACGAATGCCTAACTTTACATTAAAGGCATTGACTGGTGCTTTGACAACAAATAACTGACGTACAGGAAAAATCTTGACTGGCGATGTAATAAAAATGTCTTACTTTACATTTAAGCCTCTTGACGGGTAGGCCTACTGTAACAGCAAATATCTCACTTTATATTAAAGGCTTTCACTGGTGCTGTTGCAAAAATGACTAACTTTACATTGAAGACTTTTGGCTCGCGCAGTTACCACAAATACCATTTTTACATTAATTAAAGGCTTTGACTGACACTGTTACAGCAAATGCCAACTTTACATTAAAGGCTTTGACTGGCACTGTTACAACAAATGCCAACTTTACATTAAAGGTTTTGACTGGCACTGTTACAGCAAATGCCAACTTTACATTAAAGGTTTTGACTGGCACTGTTACAACAAATGTCAACTTTACATTAAAGGTTTTGACTGGCACTGTGACAGCAAATGCCAACTTTACATTAAAGGTTTTGACTGGCACTGTTACAACAAATGTCAACTTTACATTAAAGGTTTGACTGGCACTGTTACAACAAATGCCAACTTTACATTAAAGGTTTTGACTGGCACTGTTACAGCAAATGCCAACTTTACATTAAAGGTTTTGACTGGCACTGTGACAACAAATGTCAACTTTACATTAAAGGTTTTGACTGGCACTGTGACAACAAATGTCAACTTTACATTAAAGGATTTGACTGGCACTGTTACAGCAAATGCCAACTTTACATTAAAGGTTTTGACTGGCACTGTGACAACAAATGTCAACTTTACATTAAAGGATTTGACTGGCACTGTAACAGCAAATGCCAACTTTACATTAAAGGTTTTGACTGGCACTGTTACAACAAATGTCAACTTTACATTAAAGGTTTGACTGGCACTGTTACAACAAATGCCAACTTTACATTAAAGGTTTTGACTGGCACTGTTACAGCAAATGCCAACTTTACATTAAAGGTTTTGACTGGCACTGTGACAACAAATGTCAACTTTACATTAAAGGTTTTGACTGGCACTGTTACAACAAATGTCAACTTTACATTAAAGGTTTGACTGGCACTGTTACAACAAATGCCAACTTTACATTAAAGGTTTTGACTGGCACTGTTACAGCAAATGCCAACTTTACATTAAAGGTTTTGACTGGCACTGTGACAACAAATGTCAACTTTACATTAAAGGTGTTGACTGGCACTGTGACAACAAATGCCAACTTTACATTAAAGGATTTGACTGGCACTGTTACAACAAATGTCAACTTTACATTAAAGGTTTGACTGGCACTGTTACAGCAAATGCCAACTTTACATTAAAGGTTTTGACTGGCACTGTTACAACAAATGTCAACTTTACATTAAAGGTTTGACTGGCACTGTTACAACAAATGCCAACTTTACATTAAAGGTTTTGACTGGCACTGTTACAGCAAATGCCAACTTTACATTAAAGGTTTTGACTGGCACTGTGACAACAAATGTCAACTTTACATTAAAGGTTTTGACTGGCACTGTGACAACAAATGCCAACTTTACATTAAAGGATTTGACTGGCACTGTTACAACAAATGTCAACTTTACATTAAAGGATTTGACTGGCATGTTACAGCAAATGCCAACTTTACATTAAAGGTTTTGACTGGCACTGTTACAACAAATGTCAACTTTACATTAAAGCTTTGACTGGCACTGTTACAACAAATGCCAACTTTACATTAAAGGTTTTGACTGGCACTGTTACAGCAAATGCCAACTTTACATTAAAGGTTTTGACTGGCACTGTGACAACAAATGTCAACTTTACATTAAAGGTTTTGACTGGCACTGTTACAACAAATGTCAACTTTACATTAAAGGTTTGACTGGCACTGTTACAACAAATGCCAACTTTACATTAAAGGTTTTGACTGGCACTGTTACAGCAAATGCCAACTTTACATTAAAGGTTTTGACTGGCTCTGTGACAACAAATGTCAACTTTACATTAAAGGTTTTGACTGGCACTGTGACAACAAATGCCAACTTTACATTAAAGGATTTGACTGGCACTGTTACAACAAATGTCAACTTTACATTAAAGGTTTGACTGGCACTGTTACAGCAAATGCCAACTTTACATTAAAGGCTTTGACTGGCACTGTTACAACAAATGCCAACTTTACATTAAAGGATTTGACTGGCACTGTTACAGCAAATGCCAACTTTACATTAAAGGCTTTGACTGGCACTGTTACAGCAAATGCCAACTTTACATTAAAGGTTTTGACTGGCACTGTGACAACAAATGTCAACTTTACATTAAAGGTTTTGACTGGCACTGTGACAACAAATGTCAACTTTACATTAAAGGTTTTGACTGGCACTGTGACAACAAATGTCAACTTTACATTAAAGGATTTGACTGGCACTGTTACAGCAAATGCCAACTTTACATTAAAGGTTTTGACTGGCACTGTGACAACAAATGTCAACTTTACATTAAAGGATTTGACTGGCACTGTTACAGCAAATGCCAACTTTACATTAAAGGTTTTGACTGGCACTGTGACAACAAATGTCAACTTTACATTAAAGGATTTGACTGGCACTGTTACAGCAAATGCCAACTTTACATTAAAGGATTTGACTGGCACCTGGCACTGTTACAACAAATGCCAACTTTACATTAAAGGTTTTGACTGGCACTGTTACAGCAAATGCCAACTTTACATTAAAGGTTTTGACTGGCACTGTGACAACAAATGTCAACTTTACATTAAAGGTTTTGACTGGCACTGTGACAACAAATGCCAACTTTACATTAAAGGATTTGACTGGCACTGTTACAACAAATGTCAACTTTACATTAAAGGATTTGACTGGCATGTTACAGCAAATGCCAACTTTACATTAAAGGTTTTGACTGGCACTGTTACAACAAATGTCAACTTTACATTAAAGCTTTGACTGGCACTGTTACAACAAATGCCAACTTTACATTAAAGGTTTTGACTGGCACTGTTACAGCAAATGCCAACTTTACATTAAAGGTTTTGACTGGCACTGTTACAACAAATGTCAACTTTACATTAAAGGTTTGACTGGCACTGTTACAACAAATGCCAACTTTACATTAAAGGTTTTGACTGGCACTGTTACAGCAAATGCCAACTTTACATTAAAGGTTTTGACTGGCACTGTGACAACAAATGTCAACTTTACATTAAAGGTTTTGACTGGCTCTGTGACAACAAATGTCAACTTTACATTAAAGGTTTTGACTGGCACTGTGACAACAAATGCCAACTTTACATTAAAGGATTTGACTGGCACTGTTACAACAAATGTCAACTTTACATTAAAGGTTTGACTGGCACTGTTACAGCAAATGCCAACTTTACATTAAAGGCTTTGACTGGCACTGTTACAACAAATGCCAACTTTACATTAAAGGATTTGACTGGCACTGTTACAGCAAATGCCAACTTTACATTAAAGGCTTTGACTGGCACTGTTACAGCAAATGCCAACTTTACATTAAAGGTTTTGACTGGCACTGTGACAACAAATGTCAACTTTACATTAAAGGTTTTGACTGGCACTGTGACAACAAATGTCAACTTTACATTAAAGGTTTTGACTGGCACTGTGACAACAAATGTCAACTTTACATTAAAGGATTTGACTGGCACTGTTACAGCAAATGCCAACTTTACATTAAAGGTTTTGACTGGCACTGTGACAACAAATGTCAACTTTACATTAAAGGATTTGACTGGCACTGTTACAGCAAATGCCAACTTTACATTAAAGGTTTTGACTGGCACTGTGACAACAAATGTCAACTTTACATTAAAGGATTTGACTGGCACTGTTACAGCAAATGCCAACTTTACATTAAAGGATTTGACTGGCACCTGGCACTGTTACAACAAATGACTAACTTTACTTTGACTGGCACTGTAACAAGAAATGGCTAAATTTACATTCAATACTTTGGATGGAACTGTTACAACGAATGAATAAGTTTACATTTAAGGCTTTGACTCGCGCCATGACAACATATAACTTTGCTTTACAGGCTTTGACTGACGTTGCGACAAAATTACTAACTTTACTTTAAAGGCTGCTGTTACAACAAATGACTAACTTTGCATTAAAGGCTTTAACTGGCGTTGTAACAACAAATGACCGACATTACGTGAACAGTTTTGACTGGCGCTGTGACAAAAATGGACTAACTTTGCATTCTGTTCCTAAAGATATGCGCGCGTGAGTTGACATCTCCGGGGGACACTCAAATCTAAAATGGCTACAGGCTGGCACCTTCAAACCCGGGGGCATTTGGTGAGAGAGAACGATGAAGATGAGTGGTGACAACATGCCAAAATACCCAAAATAGGGGGTCTGTGGGTGAGAAATTAGCACACACAAAATTAAAATTGAGTGAGAGCGAACTGAAAAGGTGGTCCCAAAAAGAGGCTCTGTCTTCCATACATTTGGGAATATAGCTATGTGTAAGGCGGTGGTTTTTTTTTTAAAATTTTAAAAAAAGAAACCATAGCTAAAGCGCGAGTTAAATGCGGAAATTCTTTTTTTTATTGTATTTTTGGCCCATTTTTTCTTTTTTGGCCCTTTCGGAGCAAGTTTTGGTAATCGCGTATAGGGTTATGCGGCAAAAGTGACTCCACATACTTATGCGCGCTGGGTTTGTGAGATAGATCTTCTTGTTTGGCCTTAACAGCCGGACATACTGGTCAGCCGGACATACTGGACACCACACACGGCCTGCTCCTACCTTATTTATTGGGTGGAACTTTTAATTTATATGGTTTTGTTTATTATATGCCGACGTAGCCACACCTCTTTTTCTACCTTTAACACATGGCATTGACCCGTTCAGTTGACATCCCTTGAACTATTTTTGGAATACGTGTTTGATTATGATAAGATGTTTGCCTTTCGGTGAACGTGCCCTTTACACCTAACAAAAGTAACGAGCCAGATTTCAAGCACATAAGAAGGATAAAATGGCGTCACGAAACAGAGATTTTGTGTCACCGCCCGATCAGCCTGGTGATCACGTTTACGAAGGAAAAACTTACCCATCTCTTTTTCCAGCTTCCAACCTAGATGCCATGAAAACATGGCAAACCCGAGCAGACGATATCTTTTGCATCACTTATCCAAAATCAGGTAAGGGCAATCAATTTGCTGGATACGGGCTCACGGTTAGGAAGTGAAGTAAAAGGTTGCTTGAAATTGTCATTGGGAACATTGTTTCCCGAAAAAGAAAAGAAAGTGTATGTATTTTCTATTCCAAATGAACAGTATATCCTTTTACTCTAATTCGCTATTAAAACACAGCGTATTCTAGTAAACCCGCTTAACACTTTCCACGCGGCAGTCGTTTGCAGATGACAGTTCCAAAATTTCACAAAATGTTTAAAAAATGTCAAATTTATTGAATGTCATTAAAATAGGTACAAACATGCCTAGTATTGGTTCAGTAATTCATGAGATAAGACTTCGAAAGTTGGGATAGGTTTCTTAAAAATCTGTTTTGTATAATGGTAAAACTAATAGCAGCATGGAAAGTGTTAACCTATTTTGGAGGAGCTCTAAGTTTTACTTTTATATCGCATATTTCAGAATTGTTTACACATTCAGAAACTTGAGAATATAAAATGGCGATATTAATTTCGAATTACGAGTGATCAACGAGTGGTATGTTGAAAACAATTTAAACAGGGTTTGATGGAAATTGACCGGTCAGCCACTCGCTTTTATATGTACTGCATATATTTGTACTTCAGTCCCATAAGAAACATAAGATATTTAGAAGACTTTATTTATTATATCCTTTAAGATTTTAGGAGTGCACGTGTCTAAAGTGTTCCAACCAAATGAACATAAGCTACATCACTGAATGGATCGATGCGAACAATTTGTTAAGATTTGAACCAATGTTTCTTTATTTATAATAAGCCTAAATTTGGGAAATTTAAAAGAAAATGTTTAATGTTGCTACTTCATAGTATGATCAGTATCACTCATGATATATTACAAAGGATGCGAATGAGTAGAGTGCAGGTGGTTTATATTCAGAGATGAGGCTGCACAGTCGGTTAAACTGGTTTTTGACGGACCTCTTTGACCACACATATAACCAAGTATATTGTGGAGATAATGTATAGGTTAATCGTGATTACAATCAATATTGTAAACATGTAAAAGAGCCAGCGGTGATTCTCAAATTGCCGATCTGAAGTTACTTATCCGGGAACTTTAACTTCTACGTGTTTTGAAAGCCTGAAATATGATAATTCACGTTTCATTGTTTGTTTTATACATTTTGAATTCATTTTCTCACTGGCCATTATACCGTCGTTGTTTTTGTCTGAAGAACTATATACAAGTCTGCATAAATTCGGTTTATCCTTGACAGCACGGAATTAACCTAGCACAAAATCCTCTATGGACGGATTAATTAAAGGATTATACAGCTTTAGTCCGCAATGGGGTATTAACACTAGTCTAACTTATGAATGTCTTACACCAAAGAATACCATAGCTTCCTTGCATAATTTCGTTGACGCGACCATTTATTCTGTATGATATCATAAAGTGGCGCTGTTGTATTAATTACGTCAATTAATTAGAAAACGCGACCTGTTATTTACGTTTGCGTAGCATAGGAGTTACCCATCCCAAAATGAATAGTATCCTTGCTAGAGCTCCGTCAATTTTAGTTGCAAAATCGAGTGGTGAACCGGTATGAGAAGCAGCAGCAGTGCCGTCATTATCCGTAAATCTGTTGGAAAAAGTGTACTTTAGGTCCCAGATACTGGTATACCGTAACATAAAAGTTGGCAGTATCACTCGATATTGGTACGATTTTACTGTTCCAGTATCGGTCGATACTGGAGCACCAAATTGTGTTCCAGTATCGAGCGATACTGGAACGTTTTATGTTCCAGTATCGGGCGATACTGATACACATGCTATACCAGTAGTGATTTGTGCCAGTATTGAACGATACTGGTACATAATTGCGTTCCAGTATCGCCCGATACTTTCAGAATATATTCAGCTAGCGTAGAGTTGCTGTAATGGTTTGTCCTGATGAGCGTTACGGTTAATAATCATCACAATAAATTATGTTTGTATTAAAGGTACGCATTGGATATTTGAGATTGTTAGTCTTATTGTCAATGGCGGAGATGTGACAAAAATCGAAAGAAGTCATATGGTGATAGCGCCTGAGATAACTATGGCTCATCCTATGGATTTAGTAGCCATTAAAGCCACAACTCCGGGATATAAGACCATAGACGGATGGAGCTCTCCGAGAGTTATAGCTACACATATGTTGCCAGAAATCTTTCCACCAGATGCTTTGAAGAAGAAAGTAAAGGTGAAAGGCAAATGTAATTGACTCAAAATAACGGATTTCGTAAACTGATCATGTGTTATTCTTTTAATGAATATTGTTAAATCTAATTAGACACCACGTCTCGCTACATCTACTATTTCCTTAGCAAAAGAGCGTTTGCTCTTCGACTGATTTTTCTTTCTTTTTTCAACGAATTTCATATTTGGTTAACACGTTCGTTTGGAAAATTTGGGGGCATTCTATGTGAAACAGGAACAAACTATGGAATGAATAAGTCTCCATTCGGAGTCCGAAGCATTAATCTATGATGCAATAGGATCGTCTTCGCAGATCTTTAAGATATTGGTTAAATCCTAGTCCGTGCTACATACCGTGTAGCTGTGTCATCAATAGTAAAAGAAACTACCGGGAAACACTGATATCGGGAATAGTTGTACCACTAGAAACCATACTAAATGTACTAAATGTGAACAAAGATTAAAAAGAGAGAGAGAGATAAATATGAAAGTTTTCTGAAGTAAACATATTGTCCTTTTTTTTGTTTTCGCCTCCGGGAGCAACTCACGCCTTTGGCGCACGATGGTCGCGCTTCGCGCTCAAATGCTTAAGGTGTCTATCAATCCACGACAAAAATCCAAACTGCTGCTCTACGGATTTTCGGACCTCTCATGTAGGGTCAGTTGGTCGGGCGTTTTATTTTTTTCCTTCAAATGTTCGTGACGATTTTTGGTCAAATCTCAAAAGTTTCAAAAGTGTTTTTTTAAATTGTCACCTAAAAAAACCACCACAAAAATAAAAATTCAAAACAATTTCAGAAATAAAGAAATAACAAATTATCTAATTCGAAACAAATATGGGTAGTATGGGCCCGTAAAACACTTTGATCACCTTGGCCTTAACAGATTTTACATGATACATATCATAAATAATAAAAAGTGACTTCAAAGGTCATTTGCTGCCGTCCTCAGTTTGGTACGAATTTCATTAACGAACATACAACAAAATACATTTAGTATGATGGAGGAAATATTTAGTTCCATCATCTTAGAAACAAAATTATATTTGACACAAAAATATTCCTTTTACATGATACGGGATATAGAGTGTCTAAGTTATGTATTTTGTATTGCAAGTGCACCCAGGAAAGGGAAAAACTACATTATTATTATTATTATTATTATTATTAGTGTTATTAGTGTTATTATTATTATTATTATTATTAGTGTTATTATTCTTCTTCTTCTTATTATTATTATTATTATTATTATTATTATTATTATGTAAGCGACATATTGCTTCGCCCTTGAGTATTATCCTATCATTCTATAAGGGAAATATTGCAATGACACATTTTCTTGATTAATTCCATTCCAGATGATATATTTTGCTAGAAATCCTAAAGATGTGATGTGTTCTGCTGCTTCGTTTACTTTGCCGCTTCTTCCTCCAGAACTTCAAGACTTTGACAATTACGTCAAATACATGCTTTTGTCTGAAAAAGGTGAGTCAAATCCAGGGATACACAAGTATGAAATGGATAGGACCTACGGGTCTAGGATGGTACCCTCGAACCCTAGGACACCCGGTGGCTAGAGAACGTGCAAGAGGGATCATAGAGGGAAAGCCTGTCTTTGGGTGAGAAATTTGCATATGTTCGAAAAAGGGGTCTTTGAAGGAAACTGTTATTTAATAACGGGTCTTTCGGTAATACTTCGTTGCATGACGGCGAGGCTGTAAAGGGTCTCCTAAAAGCCTTACAAATGCGTACTCTAAAATATGATAATGCCCCGATATCAAAATGTAGATCTCGAAAGATACAAACGGTATCATTTGGAGGCTATTGGTAACGCTGCAAGGACTTCAAAGCTGATGAGCTCATCCACGAAAAAATGCGTCTATTCATGAGACCTAAACTAACCGTTTATCAATTTGCATGCTTCTAACGTGCCATTCGGACCAATTGCATGCTTCTAACGTCCTATCCGGACCAATTGTATGCTTCTAACGTGCCATTCGGACCAATGTCATGTTTCTAACGTGCCATCCGGACCAATCTCATGCTTCTAACCCGTCATCCGGACCAATTCCATGTTTCTAATGTGCCATCCGGATCAGTTCCATGTTTCTAACGTGCCATCTTAAAAAGTTACATGCAGATATTGATCATCACTTCCAAGGATTTCAGATCATACTTCAGGGTCAAATAACCGTAAGGTTTTAGACACATATTAACATGCTTAGTTGTAAGGGTATCTAATATAAAATCAAGCAGTTTTCTAATAACTGAAATTTCCCAATTTTCCGTAACAATGATTAAAAATTCCTGCTTGTGACCTCATACACACGTGTCAATAACCATATTTATATTGAAACCTCCTTCATTTGGAAGATATTATCTCTTTACTGAAATGGTAGTGTGGCCGAAGCATAGACTCGTACATAGTGTTGCCATATTGACAAATCACTAGCTGCCGTTCTGTGAGCATTCATCCCTAAATCTGCAGCCCCAATATGTCGCAAATGTTGCAAAGGCAAAGCAATTGTCTTCAAAAGTTGGCGGTGTTATTGCAACATTTGTTTATATATCTGATTTGTAGGCCTACTATACAATTTATGAAAAAAACCACTAGCATTGTTTATTATGTATTCTAATACCACACGTGTGTATATCAAATGCCTTCACATTCTTATATACAGTACCGTTTGGAGGATGGTTTGATCACGTAAAAGGCTATATTCCACGTCACAATGACGACAACTTCCTGTTCCTGAAGTACGAAGACTTACAAAAGGTATATTGTGTATAATTTTCCCGTGTAGCTATTAACAGACCCCTGATATGGGTGTCAGATCTAAGATACCATGTCAGTTCCGACAGACACCCCTTGGCAGTTTTTTTAATGTGAAACATATGAGCCCAATTGCTGGTTCCGGGGATGCCACTCCCTCTGCTTTTCGACAATAAAAATCAAAAATTAAATTAAATATAATGTGATCCTCTGGGTATCAAATGACAGAGAACAAACTAAATAATACCGGCAAGGTTGCTACTCCTATCCCTATTTACGTTACGCATCCTATACATGCTATACGGTATGTCATTTATAAGACAAACAAGTATAACATTGGTCAAACGGTTTTTAGAAATCTTGTTAACGGAGTTAGTTTATTGGATTCTTCAATGCCTTCTCTTTCATTCGATATCACCAAGGGGGTCACAGCTTTAAGTATTAGAAATATTTATTTTATTATTGAAAACATATAGGGAGTGGCTTATGATGACCTCCAGTACTGGTACATAAATCAATTTTGTGTACCACCCAACCTTACTCTACGTTTCATGATTATATTGAAATAGAGAATAATACACAAGGCCTTGAAAATCTGACATGGTAAGTCAGATCTGACACCTCTTATCAGACTGTCTTTAAATGATCACTCCCTCTCTCAAACAAGGGTGAAAATCCGACAAATTCATATATGTAATAAGATCATGAATTTGAATTTTAACAATTTGGACTGAAATTTATCACGTTATTTGAGTTTTATTAGAAAACGGCTTGATTTTATATCAGAAAATAATAAACATGTACTTGCTTTATATGTTAGGGAGCACATCAAAAGTCGACCGCCCGGCAACCGCCGGTTCCGTGCAGTTCCGTGAGGTTGCAGCCGGTTTATATTGTTCTAAACAATGATATGCGGTCCAACCGGGCGGAACCGCCGGTTGCCGCGCGGTCGAGTTTTGATTTGCTCCCTTAAGATTCTTGGACAGTTATCAACCGATCGGCTTTATCAACCTCTGAGGATCAAAAAAAGATAGAATCCGGAAACAGAACTGAATGAATTAGCTATCGAAGAACTCGTGGCTAGGGTAAATCACAGGACGACGCATCAATTTAAGAGAAGGGCGATCGTAAGGCTTATGTACTGTAAAACATGGTTTAATTGCTTTTCAAAAATACATTCTTGCCATCACTTTGTATGCGCGTTTACATGTCTAACATTTTATAAGCTAAATATTACTTTAGGGATCACGTCAAAACTCGACCGCCCGGCAACCGCCGGTTACGGCCGGTTCCGTTCGGTTCTCACAAAACGTGTCGTCTGTTATAATATATACACATAATGAGGTCAAATAGTAACACTCTGGTGAACACGACCGGTTGAAAGTGCCTCGTCACACACGTGAGCAATAACATCTTGAAGTAATGGGCTCTTTTAAGACTTAAAAGTCTGAGTTGACAACCAGTACAATACAGCTATTGATTTTCGCTGGGGTTGGCTTTTTCAATCTGTTTATAGCTCAATTAACTTTTTAAAATCAATACCGAAAGTCTATGAATGTTTTTTTTTTATAGAACGATTATAGAGAGAGCTATTATGACCGCAAAGTAACAGATTGATAGTGTAAATTGGTCAGATTACAGCATTAAGTCAACCGGCGGTTGTTCAGTGTTGCATGCGCGAATATTCATATACCAGTAAAACATTTGACCTGAAAGAACCGGGCGGAACCGCCCGTAACCGGCAGTCAACGGGCGGTCGAGTTTTGACGTCTCCCCTTATATATGTTTAATTGCTGAACACTCTCCATTACTACTTAATCATGTTTAGTATTCAAATACTAAAACGTGTTTATAAATTGATGGCAAAATATGTTTAGAGTTTGGCATCTGAGATTCTACCGCGACGATAAGGTATTTTCCACTACTGAAGATGTGTTGGATTCCCAGCTGGGTCATCAGTCAGAATACCACTTTTGATGAAGTCTATCGATTATGGGCGAAACTTAAAATAAAAATGAAAGTCTACCATCGCATGTTTCTCTGATCTTGACAAAACAAACAATACATTTCAGGATCTGGTGAGTCAAGTTAAGATAATTGCCACATTTCTAGAGCGTCCAGTCACTGACGAAATGGCAGAGAAAATTGCCGTTTTATCTTCGATGAAAGAAATGAAGAAGAGTTACGACAAACATGAGGAAGAGGACCCTGAAGGAATAAAGCACACCCGGGCGTTTGGAATACTCAAGTTTCTCAACAAAGGTAGGTCCTACAGTGTCCATGGTAACATTGATCATGTTTATGTCAATCAAATAATAGAATTGGGCACTGCTTGTTATGCCGTGAATATGCATGAGAATACTTTGTATATGTGCATGATATGATCAAAGCTTTAAGAGTGGAATCAGGAGAAACAATTTCATTACAAAGGCTCTCTCTTTAACTGCGCGAAATTCAAACCATTCGTGTCGCTAGCTTCATGCTCAGTTTGAGGCGACACGAGCATGACGAGAGTAAGGTTTAAAATTAGCGCAATTATAGAGAAAGTCTTTGTAATGAAAATGTTTCTCCTGATCTTGAAGTTATACTGAGAGGCCTACTCAAGGTTATCCAATAATGTACAGACATCTTTAGTTACAATTGACAGCTTAATTTTTGACCAACGGTTATATTTGCGCACATTGAAACCCTATACATGAAAGAAGTGTGTGACAAGAGCAGTTTGGTAGCCACATTACGTCAACATTATGGTCAGAGATGTATTTCTGGGCCACCGATCCTTCCTACTATCACTACGAGTACAATACCGGGTTACAATCGGGTGAATTCGTTTCTTTTGCGAGGGCAACAAACGATTTCTTTTGCTTAAAGGGACACTAAGAGATGTGTTGGAGGCTGCGCCCTCAAATATGATAAAAACTAGGATTGGTATATTTTTACAATTGTATTACAATTATGAACTTACACCTATAAGGATTAAGAATAATCAGCTCTCTGTGTACAACAAAACGTCGATTCAAAAATGTTGATCTAGCCGCGATCAGCATTTTACGTCAGACAGTGTCCCTTGCAGTATGTGTGATACATAACGCGAACCATATTTACATAGAGGGCGTTTTAAGAAAAGTTTCAATAAGTAGCAGACGACGGTGGACACGAACGGCCGTTAATTTTGAATTTCCGTTGGTTTAATGTAACAATGGATTTTGATTATATGACTCATAAAATTTATCACACGTTGGAACTAAATTATTTCATCCTAAAACTACTGTGGGTGGCTAACCATCCGCAGTGTCAGTATCATTTTTTGAATTTAAACCGTTGTAAAGCGTTCGTCCCATTCACTTGATCACGTAACCTCGTTCGCATATTTTAATATTCGTGAATACGCCCGTGTCCAGTCCAGCGTCGTCTGATAAATAGCGATGCTATTGGTTTAATCAAGTTTTTGCTGCGTTTTTGTGAGTAGAAACAACAATAATGGTAATTTTTAATGTTCATCTTGAATTCTGATTTTTAAAAAAAAAAATCTTCAACACTACTTCGTGTCCCTTTAAAGGTTATTTTGCTTTGAGATTAGTATCGCTTGTAGTGGCTCAATTCGATTTTGAGAACGGCAACTCGAGTATGAATGCCAGTCAAAGAAACCTATTGCACAATATAAATAGCCTAATACTGATTTGCTTTACTTGCGTTCGTTACAGGGAAGGTTGGCAATTGGAAGGACAAGATAACGGGCGATCTCAACGAACTATTTGACACAGTCTACAAAGAACGGATGGCGGACTCGGGATTGGAATTTGATTTTGAAATATAGGCGTAGCAAACGAGTATCTGTAGGAATAAAGGTTATTTCCGACGCAACCTGTCTTCTCCCCAGTATGTGTAGAGGGGGGGGGGGGGGGGGGAGCATGAAATGGTTAGGGAATAAAGGGTAACACTTTTGAATGGGCCATTCAGGGACAAAGAAATTCGTGCGTCTCACAATGGTCTCACCTGGGACAAAATGTTAAACCTGCTTATTCCAAAACTATCGGCCCTGTCACACCATTCCGAATAGAGCTAACGTGTGCCCGACGTTTTTTGAAATTGGGTGTAGGTTCGTGTAAGTTGCCATTTGATCGTGTTCGTCAGTTGTTCGGCCATATACGTCCAGCCCATCTGTTTGTTTTGATCACCGGTAAATCAACCTGTTATTTCTTTTTCTCGAAAAAAGACAAGACAATTACGTTCGGTATTTATGGGTCAGTGGAGACACGTCACTGGCCGCAGCACGCAAGGCATATGTTAGGCATTCGTTTGGCATAAGTTGTATTCGTTAGCAACTCAATGACTGACCCGCGTACATACTTACGCAAAATACTTTATTTGACAAATTTACTAATGGATGAATGTTTTTTTCTTCTAAAATATTGTAACGGGAACTGTTTTTACCGTTTGGCTATTTTATTTTGTTAGTTTAGCTCTAATAGTACAAAGCCTACGATTCCAATACGATTGTCTGATGATCCAATAGATATATTTTACTAGGCTACAACTATCAATGATCAAGATCAGTTCATTTATTAACTATAGTTTTATTAGGACTTTTGAGGGCCAGAAGTACAAATGTCTTCCGGCCGGTAGCAGGGGCAGAATTCTGCACCCATACAGCAATGTGTACAGTTGTTAAAAACGTCATGTTTTAAAGCATTTAGGAATCAAATTTGACTGTTTCAGTTCACAATGAGGTTACGACATAGATTACTTACACTGCAGTAACTCATCCATTGTATATATCCAATGTTAGAACATGTTTTGTGATTCGAAATAATCTGCCAGCCAGCAAATAAATTAGTAACTACGTCCACCATCTTGGATTTCGCAATTCCAGTGTTTCTAGTCATTCATGACCAAGTTTCGTTGATAATTGCTAAAATGTGTTCAATGCCACTAAAAGTAGGATAAATGAGTAGGAAATTGATTATATGGGATAAATAATAACATAAGTTTGATGTAATATTTAAGTAGAGTTTTGTGTAATTGAAATACACTTAATTACAAGTTATTTTGTATATAAAAACACAGCTATCCCAAATATGGCAGTGCAAATGACTCAGCATATTTAGCCAATCAGAGTCATTCTATTTAAATGAAACTGTCTAATGACAGACCATGGAATAAATTTTGACCAGTCAGCCACTCAACTGACTTTGAACAAAAGTTGGCGGAGCCACAGCATGTATAAAAAGTACCTACATTCGCCAAGAAATGGCATATTTGGCCGGGGCACGTCACTGGTCCTGCTATGGTTGACTGGGGCCCCTGAAAAGCACTGCAAATAACAAGGATGAAAACTAAGCCTAATGTAACGGGACTGTAAAACTATCTCTTTGCTTCACCAATAAGACTTTGATCATAACCTGTCCTTATGCTGATAACATACTAGCCAGTCGATGGTCGCAGCATCTAGTATTCGCTAGCTCGAGGTAATGGGCGACTATCAATCGCCATAGGTCGCATCGAACTATTACATCGCTGGTAGTCGCACGTATTTAATGCTTTGTTTTGTGCAACACAGCCCGTATGCTAGATAATGGCCGTGAATAATGAGTATGCTAATTTCCACGGAAAATACGTCATTAGCGACCGATCTATCAAGTTGAAATGAAGTAAACTTCAAGTGATCTCTCGATCGATGTATCGGGAAGTCGTTGCAGGTCGCTGTGATGGTCGCTATCAGAGGAAGGTTTTTGAATTATGACGGTAAACTTGTCATAAGAGCGACCCGGATCGCAAAGCGACCTTAGTATGTTATCAGCATATAACAGCAGAATCTCTCAAACTTTTTATCACCAAGAATGGCCCTTCTAATGCACTTTTCATTTTGAGCAAAACTTGCATTAACAAGCCTGTGAACGACAATTTTGACTTCACCAACAGTACAAGTTTAGCAACAGAAAAGGATGAAAGCATACAGGTCTGACTTATACAGACCTGATAATGACTCACCCTGTTTCATCAACAGTACCTACATCTCTTGCATGATAAAAGACTAACATCTTTGAAAGAAGACCTTCTTAGATGATTACAGTAGAATCACTCAAATGTCTTATCCTTCCTTTCAAGACATTGCCAACTCACATTTCATATGATCTTGTAAATGAAGTATTAGTGTGTCACTGGGTTATTTCCTTGTGATCAATTTGGCTCAATTTATCTAGTAGTCTATTCATTCAATTTGACAATGCAAAATTGTTGTATAATATCCGTAAAATAATATAGATTTATTTGTAACAAGTCTCCTCTCTCCTCTATCTGTCTTTCTTCTCTCTGCGTCTTCCTTATGACAATGTTACACATCTTACTTAATATATTAAAAAAATAGGATCCTTTTACTGGCCGGCAATATTGACACAAAGTTGGATATTGTGATTGTCGCTCGGTTAATTATAGATATCTAGATGTATAAGTATTAAGATAATTGGAAGTCTGGTACGTACCTCAAATACGACTTTTAATAAGGTATTTATTTTGTTTACCAGATAATCGGCATCAACGCATGTCCATGTATCTTATTCTATAATATTTAATCTCAGTTCTTAACATTAATTCCGTGGTATAGAGTTCTGTTCTGGTTCTAGAACTTGGTTGGTTATCTTCACGGATTGTTGATAGATACGTCTGTCGAAGGATCCATCCCTTCCCAAAGTAAATTGTAACGCAAAAGGTAGTATCGAAAAGCTTGGTACGGAACCAAAAAGGTGGCACTATAATAAATAGAAAGATTACCAAAATACGTTTGATAATCTTTCCTCATGTGCAATGATTAATTTTTAAAGCATTCTTGCTTGGATGAATACATAAATAATAAGTTTCGTGGTAAACTTTTGATATTCAAAATTATATACATCCGTCATGCTCATCATTTTTATAATATCAATGTAGAAACTATTTGGGATCTACTATTTGAAAACTCGGGTCATAGTTTGTGAAATTATGCTTGCCTACATTCTGTAGCTTGAGCTTAATTGTTCCTTTAATTGTACGGAACAATTGTTTTGGATTATAAATGAAAATATCTTAATTTCTCAAGTCATACAAATTACACATTTCAAATATAAATTA